>LR736888.1:4376327-4402666 GCA_902654985.2 Oryctes borbonicus
AAAAAGTTTTTTCTCGCATCATTCGGTCACCGGTTGATGATGAGGACCATTCGTGTCCTCGAAACGGCCGTCCCGGACTAATTATTATATTACTATATAATAAATTAAACTTCTGTGGTGCGGAGGGTGCCGATACTTATGTGTTGTTTATCTCTCTCCATAAATACATCATTCTTCATTAGACGTTCCTATAGCTAAATATTATTGTTTTTGAGTTTTTTAATTTTTTTTTACTAACTTCTTTCATCTTTTCATCGTTCTAAAATTAATATCTCAATGAGTAATTAAAGTAAATGTTCTAAATTTGACCTATTGTTAAACCTGATAACAATGAATCAGACGGTTTGACATACAGAGTGATCAAGAATTGGAAGCAAAGCGTCATATTTTCTATTTAAGCCTATTTAAGTCTAGTGCTCTGGAGTGGGCCATAAATTTATGATTGAAGAGCCGTTGGCTTTCATATTTCTCAATACAAAAGTGTACGATGCCTACGCTGAAGTATAACCACTAAACATGATATAACAATAGTATGTTTAACAAAAAATCGCTAATATCTCAAGATCTATTAAAGATAGGTATAGAGAATGTTAATATTGATAAATAAATTATAACATTTACTTACCAATGATATATTCATATACAGGCTGTTCTATTATACATATTTTTTCCGTTTGAAAATATGACAGTTTGATAGATTGTTATCTAGTTTAGCAATAGGCCAAATTTGGAGCTTTCACTTTAATTATTGATTAATATATTAATTTTTGAATGATAGAATAAAAGTTGCCAAAGAAAAACACAAGAAGATTAAATTAACTCAAAAGCAACAAAATTTTGCTATAGGAAAGTTGATCCATTTAAGTATTTTACTTTAATAGATCCGATTGGTCCGATTGGTAGTAGAACATCATAAACTTTCAACGAACCAGACCCTATATTCAAGTGTATAGGGCCTTCAGTTCCCACTGCATACGATACACGTTTAGTTTTTTCTATGAAACGTCCTGTTACGTGTTTGGGATACATCTCTTCAATTCATGTCAACTTTCATCAACATTTCCTATACCAATCTATCTTAGTTTTTGGGATAATTTACGTAAATTAGACTTATTTTGAATTTTCTTTTACCTAGTTTGTGATGTGATTGATGTTGACGATACAGCAATTTTTTTTTTAATATCCAATTAGTTGAGCTTATGAATGACCATATCCTAGAAATAACATCGCGCTTTACTAAACTCCCTACTAACTGAAACCATCAAACAAATATAAATGCTTCTGAATAAATTTTTGCGATCATTTAACCCTACAGTGAATATGTTAGGTCTAAGAGGCCCATATCCATATTAAATTGTTAATTGCATTTGATGTTAATATGTTGGTGTTACCACAAATCCTTGCTATAAATGCAATAACACAAGAGAAGCGAGCTTACTTTGTCATAAAAAAAAGCCGACATTAACACATCCTTCAGAAATTCTACCCCAAATTGTTTGTCACTTATGTTAGTCCCTTCGCCCAAGAATACAATAAGTACATGCTTGTCAGCAAATAAATAGTGATATCCAACATTTAGCTTGCGTGTCCCGAGAGCATTCGCTGTTTTTATATATATATATCAAAAACCGATTTAATTCTATTTGGATCCAAAAATTGCGAATTTTCGAAACGCAATCAGGGTGATGATGGACGATATCCAGATCCGTTTAAGATTTAATATGAGGAATTTGGATATCGTATTTAGTAACCAGTTGAATTTCAATAAATATATTGTTGCTTGTGTTCAGCGTTCTTATTGCGCGTTAAAAATTACCTATAGAAACAGAATGTTCCTTAATAAAAGAACAAAACAGCTGCTATGTGAGGCTCTCGTTTTATCCAATTTCAATTTTTGTGATACCTTATACAACACTGCATGTAAACCATTAATAATTTCACAATTAGAAAAGTTCAAAATTCTTGCCTTAGAATATCTTTGGCATTAGGCGTGGACATTATATCTCCCACAAGCTAAAAAGCCTAAACTGGCTGAACTTGAAAGATACTTTTGCATTCAGCTAGTTCCATCGCATTGCCACCAATACATACACTTAAACTCCTTAAAATAACTTATCTAAACTCAAATTACCTTGGCCATGATCTTTCCAGCCAGTGGGACCGTCTTCGCTTTCTTTGGAACAAATTCGCTTTAGAGTTACAATCGTTTTGTATGTCGCTTTGTCTTAGGTGTATAATTGTAATCGACACAAAAATTCTTCCGGATTTCGCTTACAGTGTTCCAAACGCTGCTTCGAAAGTAACAGTATATTTGTCTGTTGTCAGCAATCCCGACACCCATCGGGCCGATAACCTTCTCACTCCTAACTTTTGCTATTGCCGTTCATAACGCGGAGTTTTTCAAATGGTATCGTCAGTAACTATCTACTGGGCGACGTTAGCACTTTATCCCATTATACGGCCACGTTAGAATTCGTTAAAGCAATATCTAGCAGTTATCGTAGATGGTGTACGGTCCCCATATACAGCATCCAACTTCGATTTCATTTCTTCGCGTGTTCTTTTTTCATCCATTACTGAACGCTATTGTACCTTTTCAATTTTATAGAAAAACACTAAATACGCCTTACAGAAATGGCTGCCAAATCAAGGTTAACCTATAAACCTGCCAGAACTTTTGTACGATGCCATTTGAAAGATACCAATGCACGATAGTAATTCGGTAACGGCACCTATCTTCAAACACGGGTGTTTATTAATCGACCCTCGTAGATGTACTTCTAATTTGTTATTGGTATGCAAGATATCTCATAGGAAAGGAGGCCTTATTATCTTGCATATTTATCTATTACTATTTTTTTTTATTTCGATTGCCAAGATTAAAGTTCCACTTTCTTATTAGATTAATTAATTGTTAATGCATCTAGGCAATTTATTACGACCACCAGTGGAGCACGCTATTACAACAACACTTTACTCAACGAGAAACAAAAGAATGTGTTTTTTGTTTACAAGAGACGCGCAAATGTATACAGTAGAAGAAATATCAGTGTTTGTATAAATTACATTGGATGCCGATTAAATGAATTAAAAGTACTTTAACCACTCCTGTTTTTGTAGCTTGTTATAATTTTAGTCAATAGCATACCCTCCACTTTTTGCGTTGAATCATCCATTGCTTTATATATATATGTATATACAGATATCACAGGATGAGCTTATGTTAGTTATATGGCAGAAATTAAACAGATTCAGAATTTATAAGTTTGTAAACTTATTTTGTTCGAAGGGGCTAACCTTTAGAACATATCGAGATTTTCTGTATAACTTCCGGTTTCACCGGAAGTAACTTTCACTTGATTTTCCTCAAATGGAGTGCCCTAATTTTTATGAGACATTTGAATTTAGCAATTAATTTTACGTATTTTGATAGGTCATTGCCGTTTTATTTGATTTATATTGATTTTTATGAAAATTTCAGTCAAATCATCCTAGTACTTCATCGTTTAGGAATAATGATTATTCCGGGTTAGTAAGCTATAAATATGGTTTATTGAAAAATATTTAAATTTTTGTTCAAATATTATACAGGCTTCAACCATCAATATCTACGTCATTTTAAATAACACATACTATATATTTTTATTGTAAATGATGAACTACTAAATTCTTCATGAAATAATATTACATTTTCCTATGCCGAAAATGAATACTTCGGCAATTATCCGCAATTAATCTTCTTCTTTCGGGCTGTACTCCCACTTAAATTAGTTGCCTTTGACCGCCTTCGTACCGAGCTTGAGGTGAACTCCATGTTGCGTCCCCAGCTCACTACTTATCTCTTCCGATGATTTTTGTTGGTCCTTCAAAGCCATTTATCCTAAAAGAGGTAGGTTTGTTTTTGTAACCGCTGGTTTCTTTATAGCGGTTAAAATAGTTTGAACTGCACATCGTGAGCACGATTCTTTTTGAAATGGCACTTTGCACCATGCCTTGCGTACTAGGTAACACAATTAGGCCGCGTTCTGCAATCGTTAGTTCGCGTCTTACAGGCATAATTACAAACGTCTATTACCGCAACTTACCTAGATACGTAATGTAGCGAGGTTTGATGATTTATGTTCGTTTTACTTGGATCCTCTCTAAGAAACTAATAACGAAATTATAATATATTTGCTCGGCAATGAATAACTATTTTATTACTGTAATAAATCTTCGTTGCACATTTATTATAATTCCTCGTTGTTTCTCTAATTTCTCAAAAAATGAAAGAGTTTTGTAATACCGGGTTTTCTTCGGAAGCGCCTAATACATACTCACATAGCTGTAAATATTGGTTATGTTTTTATAATTTACGTATGTACCTAACTAATTAAAAAGGTCGTAATGACTTCACTGAAAAACTAGAGAAACCTTTTTACTGGAACATACCTCACTCCTTGCTATGCATTGCTCTAGACAGTCACATCTTTAGGAGTCCCGTGGGTCAATGTCTAAAATGCTGAGATTCGTTCTAAAAATTTGTAGGGAATTTACCGGCATCGCCACGATTAAGCTGCTGCAGCTGTACAATACATCTCTCATCTCCAAGCTCGAGTATCGCAGCATCGAATAGTATCCAATTTATACAGTGCACTCTCACATGTTGGAGCAGATTTAGCGAAGGCTCCTGAACCTCATAACTTGCAAAACAACTGTAGCTCTTTTTAACCTAGATGAAACTATGAACCAATGCAGTCACTTACAACAACAAGAGAGTTTCAGAGCGCACCACTACTGAGTAAACGATTCCATAACAATATCGACTGTCTGTCCTTATTTGGTGTCCAAGATATGCTTCAATGTGCTCCTCTTTGGACCCGTCATACTGCGCCCTTCTATCGTTCTTTCAATTAGATTTTTTTACAGCAGTCTATGATTCCAATATAACTTTGGTAATAATGTAAAATATTAACTTTTGTAAGTAAAAGTTAAACAAGTGGCAAATAAAATCTGTACATTAAAATTTGTATTATCAATTAGAATATTTATTATCATGTTAGAAATGCAACACAATTTTGTTATTGAAAGTTATTTTAGAACTGGTAGATTAGAAAACGGACACTAGGTTTGTGCAATTAATCAATGTATGCACGATTATCGTCAACAGTTCCCTAATCTTGTAATCACGTATGAACAGCTAGTTAGTCAAATTCATGCTTGCGTTGACAGGTTACATAGAACGGGGGAACATTAGCTCGTAAATCAGGGAGCGAAGCAACTAGAAAAGAGCCTGCAAATTGCGTTGCAGATAATCGACATAAGATAAAGGATAAGAAATTCTTTGGAAAACTGTCACAAGAAGCTCAATTATCAGTTGGAACATGCCACTTTATTCCTACATGTTGATGAAATTACAGAAGGATTTTACCAACAAGACAATGCTTCAGCACATACGGCTGGTCAAACACTTGTTTTTTGATAATCGACTAGTGAATCTCCCTCCAAGGTCTCCAAATCTCACAATCCTGGATTGGTTCATTTTTCCGCACATGAGGAACGCAATGTGTGAACTTCCTGATAGTATTAGAGAAGTTTGTGATAACTAAGCGCAGTGCGTAGCCGTACGCTACTGCGTAAGCACTCGTTTCTGCAGGCCTACACCTGTACAGATGGTTTTATACAGTCCTATGTAAGCTTGCAGAAACGAGTGTTTTCGCAGTAGCGTACAGCTCGGTACTATCGATATTAAAAATGTATGTATTGTTGATGTGTTGTTGACGTAGATTGACGCAAACATGCGGTGTAGTATTGTATTGTTATCATGGCATCCATTGATGACTCAGTCGTACTCCTACGGCGAAGTGAAAATATATTGGCGTATTTAGAAAATGAGCGTGCTTCGTCTAATGATGTGATATTCGCGAATTTAAAAAGGTCGTTCGCATTACATTCGCACTCTTGGTTTTCACTCTTGTCCATACGCACCATAGTTTGAAAATTGGAATTCTTATTTATAACCGCACATAATATCGGTTGTTAACCATCCTACATTATCTGTTGGATTTCCTAACGAGGCTTTGAGTTCATCTACTATATTTAGCGCTTGGTGTAACGAAAGCTTGGTGTTCACTAGTTTAGAAATAGGGTCCAAAAGAATTGAAATGTTTGCGGAAATTTCCCCGATTTGAGTAAGGATTTCGGTATCAGAAACCAGCCGCTGGCTTACTGAAATTGCATGGGTTTCTTGGGAATTTAAATAAAAGATACAAGGTTTAATTTTATTGAATCTCGACTTCGGGTATGTCCGTTTTCGAAATATATCATTGCCGCCAATGAGTACGCACTCGTTTCTGCAAGCTTTGCAACATTTGTCAAACACTTTGGAATAAAGTTCGTACGTACATGGAGACCAGAGGGCAACATTTCGTTATTTTTTATTTTTTTGTAATTATACTTATATGTAATAACCTACTTTGCTAATATTAGAGTTTTAACATTGTTCTATAACTGGAGTCTCTGTTGGACAATAAAGTTATATTCTACTCTGCTCTATTCTATTTTATTCGATTCCGATACCATTACATTTACATCTACAGCCAACGTTTCACTTTCGCAACAGTAATTTTTTGTAGGTTATTACGAAAATTAGTACCTGTAAAATTGCATATATGAATTTACTCCCTTATCTTATTAATTTAATTTTTGTGGTCGACACTTGATGAATTAATAATACCAAACACCAAACAGTAGCCTGTATAAATTCTTCACTTACAATCCAATGATGACTATGGCTATTGTAAATAAATAAAGACTACAGCCTGCAAATCTAGGAATAATAGTTGTGTAACAACTTTAGAACTTTATTTTCTATTAATCCTAGAATTTGGACTCTATACACTAACAATATAAAATTATTACATACACAGATTTTAAGCGATATCAAACATATTACTCATCATAATAAACAATCGCCATGCACTGTTTATTTAAATTTGGGCTATAGTATAAGATCTACATCCTCCTCATAATTTTTAAATCTTGCGGACGACGTAACAGATCCGTATGGGGTCGAATTGTACACTATTTCTGTCTTTCTTTCTCCTACGTTGATGTATGAAATGTTTTAAAACGCAAAGTAAAACATTTTGGTAATCGTTACACATTTGCGAACTTTTCTTTTCGCCTATGAGAATTTTTAAGGCCTCTGAAAAAATAATATTTTCCATTTTCTTTCAATGGTAGGAGGTCAAAAGCTGTATGTGTATACGTTGATGATTAATACTGCAAATGAAAGAATACGTAAAAAGAAATCACCGTAGTCGTGAATAACTTACTAAAAAATGTTAATTTAGCTGATTTATACCGTATACACTCTTCGGACTTGCATGAATGGTAGATTTACTTATGTAAAAGCAAATATTTAAAGCCGTTGCAAAATATCATTGGCTGTTATAAGATTATTATATTTTAAAATTTTTTCATATATTATATAAATTGAAAGTTCATTATACACAACGGCGGCACGTGAGTTTGATAAATGTATGTTCTGTGAACTAGCAATTGTAAAAGAAGTCAAATTATGCTTATAACGTTGACATAGATGATAACGCTATACCACTATAGTCATAGTTTTATTCAGCGGAGAAGCGATTTTTATATTAGAAACTTAACTGTATTGATGTCTTGAAATTAATTCAATATACTTCTAACCTTTCCTAATTTAACGCAGGATTATGAATAAGTGTCCCAACAATACTACTTTTTGGCTGCGTAGCTCCACCAGACTTGGTCGTTTCGTTGTTTGTTTTCTTGCTTATACGATGGATCAAACAATGAAAGAAAGAAAAATGTTGTTACAAATCTTTACGTTATTTTTCAAAATATTTGCCATTAAGATTTATACACTTCTGCATGCATTCGAACCAATTCTCAACATTTTTTTCACTCTGAAGGTGGTATCTTAAACATGGTTTTTCAAGACCTTAATTGCTATCCGTGCATTTTTTGTTTGACATTCGAGAACAAAAGGAAGTCGTTAAACAATAAATCGACTAAATACAGGCAATGGGACATTAATTCGACGTTTTTGCTCCTTCAAATAACCAATTGATTAAGATGCAGTGCATTGTCAGTTGTTTTTCCTGACTTCATCAATGACTAGCAAACAAATAGTTGTGTATCATTAAGCAATAACTGATCCTCCAAAGCAATGCTTGTGACATGTCCAGTCAACGAAAAAAGAAGGCAATTTTTTCTTGGAAATATCTCGTGAACGAACAACTTTTGTTGGGTTCGGTTCATCTGGATATATGGTACCTAAACAGTTGATTGTTACTTAGTTTTCGGCTCACATGAATATATCCAAGTATCGTCACAATCTTGATTTTGAACATTCTCTGTCGAATTTTTCGACATATCCTTACATCAATTGGCACGAACCTTTTCTAATGGCAAAAATTGAACAAAAGGATTCCAGCTATTGCTGTAGTGTTAGGCCTTTAGTTGAAATTTCCATTTTTTGACAAAGTTGCTTTCTTTAAACGCTACTCGACCGATTTCTGTGCTGTGACTGCTTCAACAATAACAAATCTCAAATTTTACGAAAATAGTAATGTATAATCTCGATAGCGCCATCTAGTGGTCGTTTACTCGATATTTAAAAACTTTTTATTTCTTTTATAAACAGGAGATTTTCAGTCTCAAAGTCTTATGTTACATCTGCAGCCGTTGTAAAAATTCCAAAAACGCTTAACTGCAAAATAGTAGACGCGATTACCAAGCAGGTTCTCCGCTAAAAGTAAATACCTGGTAATCTATCCATGGAATGTTACATTTTCTTTCAAAATATGTTCCCCGAAGTAAAATATTTCGCTGTTTGAGCGGAAAAATGTAATTAATCGTTTCTGCACTTCCAATAACAATAAAATTGGCATTTGTAACATGATAACTTTAGAGGCTGCGTAATATCTAAAAAAAAAACTGAATACCTTTGTTAACTTACGGTACTATAGATATTTTTCTCTGTTGTTATAGGTTCCACAAATACGGTGCAGGCTGGAATGCAGAGCACCAAAACGCCGGAGAATGTTCCGCCAACGGACCCAAATCTAGATAATATGTACATGTTGCTAGATCCACACCTGAGACCTGCCACTCCTGATCTACAGGATCCTTATTCTAGAGCCTTGTTCGAAGAACATAAGAAACTAGCACAAGAATACTTGAAGGTACGTAAGTACATTTTACAGTTCAGGGTGAGTGTTTGATATATGAATAGACAAGACAACCCAAAATATTAAATTAGAAGGTGTACTAACAAGCAAAAGTTCTCATGAAAGGAAAAGAAAGAAATAAAAAGGTATTGTGCGCGCCGAAATGAGAACTGGATGTTTATATAGAAGAGTTTCATGAATATTTACAAGAATTACACCGCATGATTCAAATTCTCTTACTTCGTTCTTTTTGATACTACTACATACTTAGAATGTGAGTTAACAAAAGCCAGTTGCGTAGCACATTATGGACAAAATCTAATTCTATTTTCATTTTTGGAAACAAGATTTTGCTACTTTATGACGCAGATGTACTAATAAAGTGTAGTCTTAAACAATAAAGTGTCGGCATACTCCGCACCATACAAATTATCCATCAAAGCTCTATGGCTAATAATAAGTGGGCTTTTTCCTTGTTTAACAAATTCGCATTATTTTTCATATAAATGGTTTCATAAGCCTCAAATTCTCGCGGCAAAAGCATGATTTCGTTTATGGGATGTGCTTCACTTGATGATTCTATCCTTCCACAGCGGTAGTGAGCTATATGTTCTTTGAGTCTAGTGTCTGTGACCAGTTTCTTTGTCCGATATAGGCTTTATTACAGTCACTGCATGTAATTTATCAATTCCCGACTTTTGCTTCGTATCCAATTTATCTTTCGGATTATCAGGGTTTCTGTGAATATTTTTCGGGCTGAAACACATATTTTTAGTTTCTCCCCCAAAAACTGCTACTTAATATATGTCGATATAACCCTAAGAAAGGGCAGTTTCACAAATTTCACAGTTTGCTGCCGGAATTAAAGTTTTAATGTTTGCCATGCTGCACCCATTGTCCTTGCTATTATTACTGTAGCCTTGAAATGATTAATAAAAGATGGTGAAGTATATAATGAATGAAAGGAAGATGTCATCATAAAATTCTATTTCCTAAAATTATGTTCAAGTGCAGAACACTCTTGATTAAAATGGAAATGCCGATGAACTCTTTTAATTCCTGTGTAGGACGTGTTCTTAGAGTGACGCTTTTAAATGCAAGTTCAATCATATATATACATATTACAGATTACCAGAGGACGTATCAACTTTGATTTCATCTAATATACGTTGACTCCTTATAATACCAGACTAATATAAAAGAATCTAGATAGATAGTGTTTCCAAAATCTAGATGAAGCCCAGATATGTTCAATTAAACAAATTTTGATTTTTTTTTATTTAGTAGCCTTTGTTTTTGATATACCTACCTATCCCGGTTCAAGAAATGTAGGCAAACGTTTCTCAATAACACTGAAACACTTCACTATCAGTGTTATCTCAACAATTCACTACGGCTGCATGCATATGATTTATTTACTGAACAATTAAATGGAAAATTCTCTGAATCTGTTGAAGCTAAAATACATAGGCATCATTGCAAAATTTGCTGGCTAGAAGAGTACGCGGGCATAAGAGCAACGCACGACACACGACGACGGAGATAATCTTGTCGCTGCCGTACTAGGGTCTAATCATGTGTTGTAGCCTCAGTTTATTTATTTCATTGATTCTCCTTCTCCCTCTCGATCGTTTTATTGTGTTTAATGTATGTTTCTTTTTAATTATATTCTTACAAACTAGGAAGTTTGGAATCCATCATTTTTCTTTTATAATTGAGAACACTTTCTTTGCTTTATATACAACAACATTAAAGTATTTATTTGTAAATAATCAACGATTGTTTGAATCCACCAATACGATAAAAGTTATCAAATAAAATTTGTTTCCTAAAATCGGCACTGATAATAATAGTCGACTGATCGAAATTTGTGTTGCCTGGGGAAACTGTGCGGAGAGCCTGCGCCTAATACAAGTGACGGTGTTATTCGCTATATATATGGCGAAAGCATTTCACCATCAATTTTTACTAAACTGATATATGAATGAGCTATATTTACCTATAGATGCGAAGAAATGCTTGTCTGTAACGGATGTGTAAATAATACATACAGAACACGAACATAAAACAAACTTATCCTCAGGCACTAGTTATAAATAAGTAAAATTTGTATATTTGGGACGAACACAACATGTATGTTGTGTGCCTGAGGATGAATAGCTCGAAACTGGTACTTACTTATTAAAAAGTTTTGTGGTATTTGACTCTTTTTTTTCCAATTGCATATTTTACAAAATCTATACCTTATTTCATTAACTGTTAATTAAAAATTAAAAGGATTCCTATTATTAAAATACACTAAATTAAATTCCACCATATTTGTTATTATTCGCTTCAAAACAATATTTTATTGTGATTTTTCTCGTCACAAATTAATCATCTTTCGTTTTTTGTTAATATACAGTGGTCCTTTAAAAAAAATACTAAAATCTAAATTTCACTATTAAAAAAACATGTCTGCTTTATTAATTGAATTTGCATTAACTTACAACTAGAGGTTGTTTTGTAGGCCCAGCCCAACACGTTTGTCAGTTTGGCCAGGTCCGTCACGTTTGCCAGTCTGGCCCGCCAGCCTCTTTGATTGTCGGCTCAAGTTTCTTCTAACTCGACAAGTCCATTTTATGCTATAAATCTACTTATTTGGGAAATTTTTAATTCCTTTACGGTTTTTTCCTAAATTAAATGTGCTTTTTTTATTTAATTCTCCTAACCTTATATATGTTAATATTCTGTCGAAGGTCTCTATGACATCCTTGGCCGGATTACTTCGAAAATTTTTACTTTCTTGTCTTTTGATAAATTGTTTCCGCGTGTTTTCTTTCAATTTGTACCTAATACGTCTTGCCAATTCCAACAAATTCGACATAATAGTGTTTAAAATAATTATTCTCTTCTGTGTATATCTACCGTATAAGTTAGTTATGTTACTCTTCTATGATTTTGTAAATTAAATTTTGCTACTCTTTTACACACCTTTGCTTCGAACAAATGATGAAGTAATGGATAATCATATTTCGATATTGCCGTCGAATAAAGTAAATATTCTACTTGGGAATGGAGCGTCCAATGTTTTCACTACAATATTCTTTTCTCTACTAGATGGATAGCCATTAAATCAGTTCTGGTTGACAATCTATATGTATATATATATATGTGCATATTGTATAATTTTCTGTTTATTATTACCTATCTCCCTCTGTATTTACTAGCTTAAACGTATGTGCAACTAAAAGAATCCTTAAAAAGGTCAATTAAGAATTCTAAAATCATATTTTTATATTTTCCAGGTACAGACTGAGCTAGCTTTAACTGCACAGAAAAAAGAAAAACTGCTATCGACAAAAACCGTAGAACAACAGCGGCAGCAAGAATCAATACGAAAACTCCAATTGGAAAAAGAAGCCTTACTAAATTTTAGAGACGGTTTACTTAAACAAAGAGAATTGTTACAAGGCGCAAACCCGCAGGGACCTGATGATTGGGTTATAGTACCGAGTCATGACAGCGAAATGTAGCTTTTTTTTTTAAGTATATTGTAATATTTTAATTGTTAAGTATCAATTTACTATTTAATGTTTTTATACCATAATTTATACATTTTTATTGATAGCTATTTCGGAATTTTTTTAGATTTTTACTTAATATACGTTACGACAAATCTTCCATTTCTATTTTATTTTTATAAACGTCAAATTGTGCATTTTTAGTGTTGTCATTATTGCTCAATTTTATCAAGAGGTGCCTTTTTGAATGTGTGTATGTGTGTTATTAATTAGGACTTACATGTGTATGTACATATTATTACTTATTGTGATCTTAGACGTGTAGGTATCTTTGTTAATTTTTGTTAATTAGAAATATGTGGATTAATAAACTTACCAAATTCACTATTAAAGTGCGTGATAATTTTTCCAAAAGATATTGACTATATCGACATAGGTAACCAGTATCTCAGATTTTTAATTAATAATTTAAAATAAATGTACAAATTGTTTCGTTTATATTTTAGTGTTATTACACTAAAGCTCTAAATTATTATTTAGAGCTTAGCCACCCATAGTCAGTTTAATATGTCCCCTCATTCAACATCAAAATCTCTGGCTACTATGAGGTTATTTTCAATAGCTTCTACTTTTCTATCTAGGTAGAGGAGGTTTTACCTTTAGGATGTTAATATACTTAACATACGCTACAGCCAATTTAGAAAGAAATCCAAGCTTTTCAAATAAGTAAACTATTTATTTCACTTAAAACT
Source organism: Oryctes borbonicus (assembly GCA_902654985.2). Lineage (NCBI taxonomy): Eukaryota > Metazoa > Arthropoda > Insecta > Coleoptera > Scarabaeidae > Oryctes > Oryctes borbonicus. The sequence continues at coordinate 4,389,777 of LR736888.1, forward strand.
GACAAATAATAAAATATGTTGTAGTTGTTAATATCACTTTTAGATAAGACTTTAGGTAAATAATTGCATATTACTTGAAGATTATTTTTTTTAACAAACTCCGTGATTTTCAGGATCTTTTACCGCATTTAACATAACTATATCCAGAATCTCGAGTGTTATGACCAAACGATACTGCCACCACGTGAAAAAGTGATCTGGAAACATGATCTGTGAATGGTTTATAGTTTCTCGACTTGTATGCATACTGTTGAAATCACGTTTTTAAGATTTCGTTGTTCTAATTGGGATTCATCTCATAGTATCGCTCGCCTTTAACCACTTACAGTGTTTTTAAAAAATCTATGAGAAAATTCCTGCATTGTAAACGCCACACCATGCTGTGACTTTAAGGAGATGTAACGGAGTTTCTATACCCTAATACCGGTCGTTTTGCTTGTTAACGTGTTCACATAAACGAAAATGTGACTCATCACTCATAACGGAAATCGGTAATTCCGTTAAGTTAATTCCATACTATGCGTTTTTCTATCATTCTATAATTTCATATGCTGTACATACTGAGCGCAGCGGTGTGCTGATGTGTGTAACCTTTGACCACCACTGCCACGTTGACATAAAAGAAATGGTAAACGGTACACATAATTCGTAGATTTCGGAATAACTAAAAACAAACGCGTTTTTATATATAATAAAAAAATCATACCTTAACGATACATATTAAACTCTCAAACATTAAAAAATATTTTAAATAACCGTAACAAGTCGTGACCCTAATTCGCGTTAAATAACGTGTTGCTATAAAGATGTAACATGAAACACCTATCATCATAGCCTACTAATCTTTTATCCGGACAAATTCTGAAAAGCTATATGTAATATATTTTGTCGCATGTAAAACGTGCAATAGTGAAGCTCCATGCGCACAATTCAAAGTTGTCTGCATTACATAGGTGTTCAATGTTTCTGGAGACCACATAGGTATTGTTTGATAATTACGCGGCCTATTGCAGGGTTTACAATTTACCACGAAACTTTACGGTTCTTAATAAAGTACCGTAATTGGTAATAACGAAGGGAATCCAAAACGTTTCCTGAAAAAGAAAAAAACATTTTTTATCTAAGAAAAAACACTTTATTGTTTTTCAAAATATTCCCCTTTAAGTTTTAAGCAGTTTTACATTAAAAAAAAAACAGTTGTCGAAACATTTACTTCAATCTGAAATGGGTAAGAAACATACCTTTTAAATGCTACGTCTTCTTCCAATGTCGAAAACCGTTTACCACGCAATTTGTTTTTGACAAAAGGGAACGGGAAGAAGTCATTAGGTGATAAGTACAGTTCGCCACTTTATGGTATGGAAGTGATCGTTCGGGTGTGTGATTCGTAATATATGCGCAAATTTATGCTTCCCATATTAAACTATGCGATGGAGTGGGTACGCGAGACGACCTTGTAGCTGATGTAAGTATAGAAGTAGAGAGATTTATTCCATCTAGAAGAATGAAATGTGCGTTTGGTTTTCTGCTATTAAAGCAATATGCTTAAACATACGAAAAATAGGAATAGTACATAATATACCAGCGTTGTATGTATAAACTAAATCGATAATGTATAAAATCAGTGATTTCAGAGTTGGAGTACACGACAGAGATAAAAACACTTACCGCCTTAGGCGTCTTCCGTGAATTGACATACTGGAGAAACTCAGTCGTATATCTTCAACATCAGGTGCGCTTCCAGTCATTTCTGCAAACCGTGTTCGCCGCGAGGAAAAAATATGCTTATATTCAGAAAACGAGCGTTCTACATCTAGTGATGCTATATTTATATTTGCATAATTCAAATAATTTTTGGAACAACTTAACGCATCTGTAGACGTACCTTCACAAGTGTATATTAATTAGAGTGTCAGAATCTGAATCGTTGCCTAAAACACTTTCAAACTTAATTAAAACACTTTCAGGACGTTACTACTGCAATAACATCGCTTGGGCATATATTACAAATCACACACCCGAACAACTACTCCCATACCCACGCCTGAGAAGCGCACGGAAAGTGGCGAACTTTAGTCATTAATGAATGTTATTCTGCTTTAAATAATCGACTGTTCGATATGCTGTGTCAGAGCTGGCATCATCGTGGCAAAGGATGATGGGCCGATATCTGTTCTTTCTTTTTGATTTTATCAGACTTGAGGCAAACAAATTGTTGTATACCAATTAGCGTTTACTGTTTTTCTATCCTCAAGAGCAATGGTAGCAACAGGCAGAAGAAAAAGAAAGACATTTTTTTAAACGCTTCGTGAACAAACAACTTTTGTTGGTTTTGGTTCGCTTTAGAACACCCAAACAGTGGATTGTTGTTTTGTTTTTGGTTCGTATGAATATATCCCGGTGGCATAAGCACCACGATTGAATTTTTGAAGCATTTTTTTGCACCACACACACGAGCCATTTTTTGAGTTTGATTAAACTGTGTGGAATCCGACGACTACAAAGTTTCTTCACTACTAAATCTTCACGTAAAATCGTTTGCATTTATCTTTTATCAATACCCAAAGGTGCCTCTATCTCTCGATATGTCACATGTCGATCCGCTTAAATCATTTCTCGCACAGTATTGATGTTTGCCGGCAGCAACAGTTAATGGACGACCTTCACGAAATTCGTCATCGAAACTAGTACGTCCACGCTTAAATTCTGCAAACCAGTCACAAACTGTGCTTTTGGATGGTGCTTCCTCACTAAAGACAGAATGATGTGGATCGATGCATTGTTATTGAGTTAAGCCACTTTTAAAATCTTAAAAAAATCATCGCACGAATATGTTCAGGAGACACGTCTATTTTTCACTAAATTGATTTCTTCGAAACGTTATTAATACTAAACTACGCAGCCGACTGTTTTCCTGTCAATGGTGGTTATCATATTAACTGACAAAGTCAAATATATGGCATGTGCCATCTAGTGGTCAATTCTGGAAACTTTTTAAGTTCCCCTCGTAGTATCGTAAAAGTAATTTGTTCGAAAAAGTTATCGAAAAACGGGGCTGAATACGCGTTACCCAAATTCAGGTCCAAGATTACGGATAAAGATTCTGGATGGCTAATCCAGATCAGAGTTTTGGACAATGGATCTAGATCCAAGGTACCGAATAATAATTCCAGATTCCAACGAAACCAGATCCGGATTTCGGGCAAGGGCCTCGAACAATAATTTCCAGATACGCGGATAGTAAATTACCCAGATTCGACTAGCAGCTCTAGCTAGTATCTCATAAAGGCACATCCACCTTATATCGCAAAGTGTTTTTGAGATTTATGCGAAATACTGCTTATGAATTTATTTGCAAAATGCACAGCACTTTTGTTTTTTAACAACGTAATTCTTTATCATAGCTTTCTGCTAAATGATATTTTTTTCTTAATTAAGGTAGCTGTGAAATGAGCTCTATCGCTCAAAAGGGTCATTTGAATAATATATTTATAATAATTTTTGTACTTTAATACAAAATCCATCAATATTTATGCTATTTCAACTGGGTTCACATTTGTAAAGAAAAAAAAATAATTGTCCCGTACTTTTGTACACTTATGTATACTGGAATTTCTCTGCTCTTGTTCTGTCCCTTTGCGCATGTCAATTGCCTGCAGCGGTTTGTTATTGTTTGTGTAAATGGTGTTGTTTCTAAAATTAACACAAGAAATGGCGTTTTATTAAATGAAAATACTTTAGTTCACTTCAGTGCGTCTAACACACAACTAGCCCATTATGCCCGGTACAGTATTAGAAAACCTCAGCGGAAAGAAGCTCAGTGTTTTAGTAAGCATTTTATTGATTTGCCAGCTAGTATGCTTTTTAGTTGGAGGCTTTATGGCTTCTTCGCCGGCCGGCACACAAGGCATTTATGCTACAGTGTGTTACGATGAAAGTGCTGGTACCACAGACAAATGGTTCACATCAGAAAACTGCAAGAGGATCGACTTACAAAATGAGCGGGAAACGAGAGGGTTATCACCGAAGAATTTAGTATTCGTTGTGCAACTACCACTATCCATGACTCCAGGTGGTTTCTCTCGATGGCAGCAAAATTTAATTGGAGTCCTTCAAATTGACCTCGTTCACATACCTCCGCTCATGTTGGATCCTATTGTTGAACTTACACTGCATGCGAAACTTGGGTACAAAAATGAAGGTGCAAAAGAATGGAGCCATTATGCGAGTGCTGTCGAGAAACGATTAATGGATTGCTCTGGTGATGGATCGTCGGAGACAAAATTAGACGGATATGCTTATTCTTGTTCGGTGGTACCTCTTTTTGAAATGGGATCTCTATACCATGACTTTTATATATTAAATTTGCGACTACCAGATGATAATGGCCAAAATAACTTTAAAGCAAAGATCGATGACATTCAATTACATATCATACATATGAATGGAGGATTTACAATGATTTGGATGATAATGAAATTCGTATTCTTCCCTATTGTAGTTGCGACAATAATTTGGTTTTGGAGACGAGTTTGTATATTATCACGAACACCAGCTTTGCTTGAGTACATGTTGTTATCATTAGGAGGTGCTTTAGCATTTCTAGATTTACCTATAGAGTACTTAACGTTGTATTTTGATATGCCTTTCATGTTATTATTAAGTGATATTCGGCAAGGTATATTTTATTCAATGCTTTTATCATTTTGGCTTGTTTTTTCTGGCGAGCATATGTTAATTCAAGATAATGGTGAGAAAAACTCATTGAAAATGTATTGGAAGCATCTAAGTGCAATCGTAATTGGTTGTACGTCATTATTAATTTTCGATTTATGTGAACGTGGTGTACAATTAAGAAATCCTTTTTATACCATTTGGGTTACCCCGATTGGTACGAATTTAGCATTATCTTTTATAATCCTTGCCGGAATGTCCGCTAGTATATATTTTATTTTCTTATGTTACATGATATGGCGTGTATTCCGTAATATCAGCATTAAAAGAACCGCTTTACCAAGCATGTCGACCGCAAGACGGCTTCATTACGAGGGAATTATTTACCGATTCAATTTTCTAATGCTCGCAACCGTTGTATGTGCAGCTGTAACAATTATTACATTTATATTTGGACAAGTCAGCGATGACCAACATAATTGGGATGATGGTATGGATGACATCGATATTGAAATAGCATCTGCAATGTACACAGGCGTTTATGGAATGTGGAATATTTACATTTGCGCTATGTTAATGTTATACGCTCCAAGCCATAAACAATGGCCAACCGAACCGATTTGCGGTGAACATGGAGAGGAGGTTGAATTTAGCCGTTTACCTACAGATCCAAGTCCTAATGAGATATCGTCTTTAACTTCATTTGCTAGTAAGACAACTATTGATTAATTTTTCGTACATTTACATCCCGAGATCTTTTATTTATTACACAAGTGGATTCTTATGTATTTATCGCATTTATATCATCAGTATTCTAATTTTAGTTGTGATTAATGATTAGAAATTTTTGTATTGTACCATGTTTTATTTAATGAGCAAAGTGTTTCTTTTGTAAATAGTAATCGCCAAAAAACGGCATCAATTTGAAGAAAAAGTTATCTATAGCTTTTTAGGAAATCAAATGCTGACGAAAAGAGCTTACCAACTAGTCAAATGAAAATTATCACCTGACTTCCATTAATTATGAAGTTTTTTTGAAAATAGTAGTGAAAACTGCATATGCTAGTAAAAATAGAGCTTTCTCTATTTTAAATTACAAAGCATATTGTTTAGAATGTGACTTTTTATTTAAATATAGCTTTTAGACCAACAAATTTTGAACAAAAAAAATCATAAATTAAAAAAAAAATTATTGTTATTTATGTTCTTGTAGACTTCCGCGGTCGTTGTTTTCGTTTAAAGAATTTATTGTTATTTAAAAAAATGTGTTGAGATGTTCATGAAATTTGAATCTTTCAATCTAATTAAACGACAATTTTAATAACTCAAAAATAATATTTAAGCAACATATACAACAAATTTCTTCCGTTATATATCTAACAATTTTTTTCTTATAATTTCAAGAAATAATCGTTTTAAACCGAACTGCAAAAATTGAAAATAATTAATTTATAGAGCAAACAATTGACGCACATTGCGGTATTTGACGGATCTAGATGGCCAAAATTATTTTTGGTTATTTAACTCATTCAGAATATACTACCAGAGTAAATAATGATAAAGTAAAATAGAGAGAATTTTGTAGAGAACCGCTGTGGTATACTATTTAACGTCAAATTTTATTAAACATACAGGTACATTTACGTTAAATGTTCGACGAAAAATGATAAAAAAATTTAAAGATCAAAGGTTTATAAAAAGCAATATGTTAAGATACTTACTTTTAGCGGTAAGTAATAATAACAGTTTTTGTTTAGATTGTTTCTCCTTAAAATTCGATGTACTATTATTAGATATAGCGTGTTTCTCTTTTCGTTTTTAATTTCGGCACAACTTCTAAATACAGCAGCAACCGTGTTGCTATATGGCATGGACGGAACCAGAGGAGGCAAGGAGAGGCATGTCTTCTCCCCGTTTACTCATGGATCTAATGATGTATTATTGTCCGCTAGAAAGGTCAACTTCGCCTACCATCAATAATGCACGCTTAGGCGTAACATTGTCTTGCAACTGGTTTACGCACGGTTTCTTGTAGCGTTACACAAGATAGAGAATTTGACAATGTCTTCAGGATAGTTGCGATGTCTCTTCTGCCTTCTTCCCGCAATTTCATTTGTGTGGCATGTGTTCTTCTACACTATATTCCTTTCTTAACTGTTCACTTTTTTTTGCTTCTCTTAGTTCAGGCGCCAAATTGATGGTCGTACAGATATTTTTACCATTTTTTACGGTTTAAATGACCCTGTCGGTCAATCTTTATTTTTTTTTTGAACTACTCTTTTGAGCCACAACCCATCCTCTTTTAAATTTGGAGAGTTAAAATTTGAAAGAAACTTCTGTTTATGTACGTGCTGGGAGACGTTCAGGATGGAGTTCATTATGTCTGTAGACTAATTACTTTTATCAAAGCCATTGTTTGTTACAAATAATATAATTTTGTAAAAAAACGACTTTTGGCTAGCTATATCGGTCACGACGGCCATCTCAGTTTAATTGATTAAACCAATTAAGCCAGCTTATTTAGTTAAAATTAAATATATAATGGTTTTGTATCCTTAATCGATTAACATGTCCACCCATGTTAGGGCTTTTAGAAATTTTTTTTTTTAGAAACATTTCTATTGGCTTGCGTGAAATATGCAAATATTAAAAAATATTTTTCTTAAATAAAGAAAACATCAATAATTCAGACTTTAAAAAACTTAAAAAGGAATCAAAATTCCGGAACGTAACGACATAATGAATCTGTTGTTTATTTACCGAAATTCCTAAAGAAAAAGAAATTAAAATCTAAATAATTCCCATTAAAGAAATAAGAAATTTATAATTAATAATTTCATTTTTTTTTATTATAGCATTTTCATATAAAAATGAAATGAAGTTTAAAATTAAATCTTCCTAGGTAATATTAAAAAAAAAATTAAAATTAAAATTTTGCGCACGTTAAAGAAAAAAATGTTTTTCCTAGCCTTCAGACTATGCAGATAGCAAAAAGTAACACTATAAAAAAAATCTCATTGGAATCTTGCTTAGTTTCCGAAGTATAAGCACTTTTTTAACAATTTTAAATAACTATATGTCACTCTGTATATCTAATAGGAGTTAAGCATGTTCTCAGATAGGTGCAAATTACTTCCGTATTTTTTTTTAGTTAGGAATAGATTTTCCCATTTGATGCCGATTTTTTGGCAAAAATTGTTTACCACAAAGTAAAGTTGTAATTTATTTAGCCATAATATCCATTATATAGAACTTAATGCTTTTGCTTTTTTAATGTTTATGTTTTTTTTTTTTCTGTAAATGCACTTTCTGCAGTACCTAATTAGCTGCAAAAATAATTTGTGCTAATAATCAACAAACTTCTATTACATTTTTCCTATATATGCTACTCTAAACAAGTTTCAATATATATGTAATTTGTACAATGCCACACATAAAGTCCGCATCATATAGAATTTTTTTATTAATCAGTGTATGTAATATTCAGGTTTGTCGTTTGCTTGTGGTTAAAGAGTTATGGGTGAATAACATAACCAACCACCGCCAAACTTGACATTCTCTTCAGAAAGTTACAAAATTGGATCGAATTTTTAAAATTTTTGTAAAATCCCCTCCAAAAAATTGCTTGTTTTCTAATTTTGTTCCAATATGCCAATTTTCAACGCTCTATAGTACAGCTTTAGTTTATTTTAATTTTTTAGATAGGGTTGTTTTTCGTACATCTAATTAATTGTATAAATTTAACCTTTTTTTATGCAAAAGTTGCAATTCAAATGAATTTTTGTTATTAAACCTTGTTTAAAATACCATTTTTTACGTAAATAGAAGTACTCTACGGAAATTACATTTACTCGATCGAAGTTTATTGAATTAAGAAATTAAGAAAAAAAACATGTACTGGAGTGTACAACATTAATTACGAATATAATACAATCAATATCTTATAATTTTTATAGTAAACATCTGTAGCGGTTTTTTTCTATCTGACCGAGTCGTTAAATCAGGTCGCAAAAATTTTTCGGGAGGGGAGATAATTATTTATGAAAGCCCAGAAACGAAGAATTTTAGCGGATATACGTCAACCATTGTAAAATTTTGCTTTATTAGTAAAACATTATTCCAGGAAATTTATCTTCAATTGTTCATCCCTTGCTTTAAATGTCATACTTTTGTTTTATACGGATGAATATTACTGCCCTTATAATATTTTTTTTTAATAAGCACTTTGCGAACATTTTTACGAATTATAAAACTTGAAACGCATAATCCTATTTTCATATTTACTTCTGACTCAGTTTTATTAATCAAGTTTTCCCAATACCCTGTGCTGATACCGTTCTGTTGGATTCTTTTTTGTTTTTTTTTTAATGAAAAAGTCCAATTGGTTAGCAGTAGCTGATGCGTCGAATGTTAACAACTACATTTTTTAGTTAATATTATAGTAAGTAAAAACTATTGATGGTTATTTGACTTACATCGTTGTTAAGCAATATTGAAATATATGTTCTCAAAGCAAAACATTTTTCATCAGGTACTGTGTATATTCAAAGTATTGTTTTGAGGATTTCACCATAATAATAGCAGATATTTTTATAGGGGTCATAAAATCCATAATAAAAAGATTCCTTAGAAAATATATAATAAAAACTTAATTTCGCTCAGTAACCTTTTGCATAACCATTAACTGTGTTGGTAGTTGACGAGGAAATTAATTTAATCACAGTAAAAGGTGGCCAGTTCAGTAAGGTAAAAGTGCGATATGAATTTTTTAAATTTGTTTGTCGAAAGGTCTCCATTTTTAAAAAAAGAAATGTTTTGAATCTATACAATAGTGTTATGCAATATGATAAATTACATTTTTATTAATACCTATTATGCGTATATTTAAGATTTAAGTTTTTAAGTTATACAATTTTTAAAACACGGAACTCATCTGGCTCGAATGCGCTAATTTGTGAACTGAACTGTAATTGGAAATCTCCTATTATCTATATAAGACTTATTGTAACGCACGAATTTTAACGGACATAATATATGTTTTCGATATATTTCTATACTTATATTTATTGTACATGTATTAAGTATTCTTACAGGCTTTTGTAGTAATTCCTAAGTACAGTATTATATTTATTGTGATGTATGTTTACAATTATTTTAGATGTCGGAGTATCTTTGTGTAATTATTACTAATAAATCATAATATATAAACAATTTTCATTTATTATTCAATGTACAAATATTACTCACAATCATGCGGCATCTGTAACAATATTCTGGAGATTTTATTTTTCGAGTATCGTTTTTGTCGTTATTTAAACGAAACACATTTTATATTTTTAAATTTCTGCATTGTGGATGGATATTTTGGGTAAGTTTAGCAAAGCATTATCATTGTCGATGCCAAAGAAGTGGAAAACTTCAACACAAAAATCCTCATTAGTCTTGCTTTCATTGCATACTATAGGCCCCGAAAGTTTAAAATTAAATTCATTAATGATTTACTATTCAATAACAAAATAGAATATAAGCCTTCTTTATGCTGAAATCATAAACTAGCTAGAGCTAATCATGAAATTACAAAAGAGCTTCCGACTATTTTTGCCAATTAAGTTGCTTTTGGCTGGCTTGCGATTTTTGCAGAAACAAATCTATTCAACAGAACCATGTTTTCAAAAATATTGCATTTTTTTTTAATTGCCCGAGGCACAAAACTAAACTGGTAAGTATCAAACTGTTAATCCGGTCCGCCTCTATCCGACTTTGTAGGCGACCTTGGTTCTGGCGCTGGTTTTGGCGGTGTTAGAGTATCCCCATCCTACGAAATAGCTTAAGTGATTATAAACTGAAATGATTTGCAAGTAAACCAGGTTAACTGAAATTGAAATTATCAGATGCTAAGAAAAGGAACGCATGTTTTATTTTATGTAACTGCAACGTAACTAACCAACATTAAAGTAATCATTACGATTTGAACTTGTGAAACTGATTATTAAGCCTGTAGATAGTTTTATGCAGTCCTATGTAAGCCTGCAGAAACGAGTGCTTTCGCAATATGTAATTACTTACTATTTTAGTTTAATTGTGTTGTTGATGTAGATTGACGCATAAAATTCGCTGTAGTATTATATCATTAGCATGGCTTCCATTGTACTCCAACGGTGAGGTGAAAATCTGTTTGTTTATCCAAATCTGTAACCAACATTTACCGATATATTTAACATCCCAAAGGTATTTATTATAGTTTCTACTGTCGCTTCCGCGTTTGTCTTCTGTAATATTGTACTACGTAAAAGAAAAAGCACGGATGCCAGATTGCTTTTTAAAATGCGCACTAACACATTTAAAATACAATTCTTTCTTGCATCCGTTGTTTCATCTACCATCAGCCATATCTCTTTACTTTTTAACTCTGCCCTGATTTGATCCGTAATCATGTTTTTCACGCGTGGTAAATTAAACTGTAATTCCGGAATGTATTTCCCCAAAAACTTGTGCTAGATCACGTTTCGCATTTAACAGGTGCTGCTCGCTATTGACATGTCTTTTATACACAAAAATACTGTAGGGTAAAATGTTGATATTGCAAACAATACATTTAATAATAGTGCCAGAGTATTCTAATGTCGGAAATGGGTTAAGGAAATCTATTAACATTCGTCGAACATAACAAAGCCCGCCGTCGATTCGCCATTATCAACCTAACCCGTCATTTATACGTACGCGTATGAATCCCGACTTCGGGCATGTTCAACCGCTTTCGAAATATATCATCGCCGCCAATGAGGGCGCACTCGTTTCTCTAAGCTTACTGATTATATGGCGATTTTAGACTCAATCTAACCTATTGAGTCTCGACCTACATTAACTTCTCCGTGCAGTTACATAAAAGTTGCTCGTGGGGACCAGTGCAGCTGCATTGATGCAGTTGGAGTCTACACTTACACACAGTTTTGGGTAAGAGTAACAAGTGTATACGTCGAGAAAAGTAGCGCGATTTTAAATTTCAAATTGAGTGTTTTAGTTTATTGTTTTGTTATTAATTCATAATAACTACTAAAAACCGCGTAGGTAATTTAAAATGTTATATACTCGAAAATTAATTGAACACGCTCCTTTTGGCAACAAAAGATACATGCATACTCTTAGGGCCGCGCAATGATTTTTACCTTGAGGCGATTTAAAGTGTAAAACGAACTTGGTGCTAGTGGAGGCAAAAATGGGAAATAAATGGAGCCGCTAAAACGCAAACAAACGTAAACTTTGTAAACAACTGAAATGTTCCCAAACTGTACAGGGGCGAATACTGCGACGAAAAATAATGGGAAGTCGTTCGTTCGTATCTGCTTGGTGTAAGTTACACGGTGTAGAGTCCAACTGCACCAGTGCTAACGAATAACTTTAGTGTAACTGCACGCGAGCCCAACGACCGCATATTTTTACACCAGTTACTCGGAGTAGTTACTATAGCTCGAGAGAACGAACCTACTCACTACTCTAGTGACGTTATTTTACACTACACCAAGTAAAAAGTGCAGCTCGAGCGAACAAACCTAGTTAATAGGCTGAAAGGAGGACGCCAGGTAGCGTAAACCTATTTTGCAGAAGCGTATAAAATGTTGCCTAAACTACAGATTTTACTCATTGCTGTTTATAAAGTTGATGGGATGTTGCTTAGGCTATAGATGTTGTTTCTTTGTTATGCAAATCTAACCTTGATTGGCTTCATAAACAGACAGATATCCACCAGTTGAGGATTAATAAATTAATAACAGCTTTCTTCCAACTAAGCTAGTCAGAGCCAATCATGTACTATGAATTCAGTCAGATAACAGTTCTGAATTTTTCTTTTAACCAATCAAATCGCGCCTGACTAGTTTGTAATTTCTGTTGGAACAAGCTTAATGATAGCAGAGACTGGGTGGGTAGTGTGCGGTAGATTTTTTCAGTATGGTGCGAGTCTTCGAAATGCCGCCCTTAAAATTCTTTTTTCCTTTAAAATAACTTTCGATTGGGATTTAAAAAAAAAACGCGCGAAACGTTCGAGTATTATTTTTAAAATATAAGCTACTTTGAAATAAACAACACATAAGTATCGGCACCCTCCGCACCACACAAGTTTAATTTATTATATAGTAATATAATAATTAGTCCGGGACGGCCGTTTCGAGGACACGAATGGTCCTCATCATCAACCGGTGACCGAATTCGGTCACCGG